>JANAVB010006389.1:17705804-17728304 GCA_029216955.1 Iris pallida
AGAGGAAACATGTGGCTTGAGAGTGTGGTATCATACATGGGTGTATGTGATGCATAGGCATGTGAGTGAGTGTCATATGGTATGTGAGAGAGAGTGTGTGATACATGTATGCTAATGTGTATGTGAGTGAAAAACAGTAAAGCATGTGTGTGTGAATAGGGTGTACCTAGGTGTGTGTGATAGATAGAGGGTGTGTAACAGTGTAAAAATCAGTGAGATATGTGTGAGAAAACAGTGAGAACGGTGAGGAAACTGAGAACCCAACTCAGTTCAGTTTAAACAGTTTCCCCCCCAATCAAACTCAGATTTAAGTATTAAATAAACAGTCCAACCAACTCATATAACACATAAAAAATCACTTAACAGTCCCCATATTGAAATTCTCAAAATTTGAGCCTAAACCACATCCAAACAGTCCCTAATTCGACATACCATTAGAAATCAACTAGGAGCACATATCAGAGGTTAAAAACCATGCAATTAGCAGTTTAATTTAGGTTAAAAAGACTGACAAAATTGGATTATGAAATCTGGGAAAAATAGTACAATAGAGACTGTTATTAGAATATCAGAGTTTTTAGGGAAAATGAGAAATGAACAATGAAATCGAGCTAAAATCCCAAAACAGAGGTTGGTAATGTGAGAACACATTGTGTACGTGTCATGTGGTGTGTTTGTGTCCACCAAAGTGGACACAAACGTGTCCAATCATAATAAAACCAAAAACAGCAAAACACTGGACACAGGCAACAGTAAGCAGCGTGCACGTGTTCACGGTATCCGTATACTCGACACAAAGCGACACAAGCCACGTGGTCGTGTCCACGTGTCAACCTAGTGTAGGGCTAGGGCTAGGGCTAGGTCACCCTGCCACGTGTCCACGTCGTGTGTACGCGACACAAAACTAGCGTATCAGTGGTCGATTGACAGCCGACTGAAACAGTGCACAAATCAGTGCACGCGCTCGTGCGTGTCCGACACGACACGAGAGCCCATGCAAACTCGACACACAGGGTGGCAGACATTGCCCCTTGGTGTGTGTCAAGTATCAAGTGTCCACGTCGCGTGTCCGTGTCGTAATCGCGCCCGAGCAGCAGGACATGCACAGTGCCTGTGCACGCGCGCGCGCGACCATGTGTTCGCGTGTCCGTGTGGACTCAACACGACACCAAGACTCTACAAAATCACGAAAAACGTGTAAGCGACATCAAACCCTAATTTCCTATTCAAACACAATCCCAAAAATCATACGAAATGCCCTTTGGGGCATTTCATCAAACACATACAACTAGACACTGATACATATCCAATTAGGACACGAAATGGACACAAAATATGGGGCTTCCTATTCCTACAGTTAGGTTAGGTCTAGGGCTCCCTAAATATGAAATAAAATCAAGATTCTATGGAGGGAATTGAAAGTTACCTATGTGTGACAAATCCTTCAAAAACCTCCACAAAGAGGTGTTCTTCTTGATAGCCAACTCCTCCAATGTGCTCCCAAGATGAGAATACTCATAACCAACAGCAAGAGGAGTAAAATTAGAACCCAATGCAATTGGTTTGGGGGAAAAAGGATTTAAAATGGATTTTCTATGATTTATTGAAGATGGGGGCTTACCTCTTTCTAAAACTTGGCAAAAATCCTAATGGAGGCTAGCCCTAACTTTGAGGGGTATTAAATAGGATGGAGGAGACTATTATGACCAGCCATGGGCTGATTAGGGTTAGGGTTGGTTCATGGTGTGGGCCTATGGGCTATTAAGCCTTAAGTCACAAGTCATGACTTGTGAAATCACAAGCCATTCCTTAAACAATTCAAATCCTATTTTCCCAAAATAAATTCTAATGGGTTAATTATCACTAACTTAAGTCAACCTAGGTTTCCATATCCTAATCACATAGTCATGACCTAGGTTAGCCACTAGGTTAGTCTCCAAAGTCAACATAAGTCAAAGTCAACTAAAACACCAAAATCAATTATACTAAAAATCTCTCAAAATCACATTAATTCTAATAAATCTAAATAATACATAATAATTCCAAATAATTCTCCAAATTACAATAATTACTAAAATACCGCTCAATCTAGAAACGATAAATGAAATATCCTAATCACATGGCTAGGCTCTAGGATTACACTAGCAAGACACCAAATCATAAGTCATGATTTAAAATAGTTTTAAAATGATTAAAAATCAATAAAAATCATAGAAAATTTTAAATACCATAATTAAATAAATTAAAATACAAAATTTTAAAATTACCCTCATTTGGAAAAACTGGGTGTTACAATCCTACCCACCTTATAAAAATTTTGTCCTCGTAATTAAGATGGTAGCAGTCCTTCTAGGTCAAACACCCCACAATCAAAGTCTCAAACATACCGTCAGATAATCATATGCGTCTGTCCAAAATCATGATACTCAGAATCTTCGTCGTGCTAGTGAGCAAGGCTACGATAATCACAGAGTCCTCGACTAAGGCACATATCTCTAGAATCATGGTATTTAAAATTTTCGCATTGCCGCATGCTTGGCAGCGAAAACCTTAAATTTCCACACCCGAGAAATACGTTCTAAATCTGACTATATGTCCTCACTTTGCCAGCTAAATACGACCATCGAAGATTCCAGATTCCATAACCAAGGTGACCTAGCCTATATGATTCATCTCAGGAGAAAAATTAAACATAACACAAGAACAACAAGACAGAATTAATCAACTAACAAGAAACAAAAGGAATCGAAATTTTAAGATAGTATAAGAGGCAATTGTGGAATAGAATCAAAAGAACGGAACCTACAACTAGATCTCCAACTGCCTGAGCATCCTCGACTGTCCTGGCGAAAGTTCACTCCTGCTGGCCTCCCCTGGCCTGCTGCTGATGTTGCATGTATCTCTGCTGCTGAGTCGGTAAGGGTAATCCCCTCTGCTGGCCTATCGGGGCCCTAGCACCTGCTTTCTGAACTGTCTGTCCCGATGACTCGGGACACTCTCTCAGATGATGATCGGATCCTCCGCAAAGCAAACATCTGCCCAGCCTCTTCCGGCATTCGCCCCAATTATGCCCTGGTCACTTACAAAAATGGCAAATGATAACAAGCTGCTGTCCCAGAGTCTGCTGCTGCCTTTGCGACTGCTGCGCCTGCTGAAAGGGTACACGATCCTGAAACTGCCGCTGCTGAAGGTAGACCCTCGGCTGCTGGTACTGCTGCTGAAACTGTAGAGGTAGCATCTGCTGCGGATACTGCTGCGGAAACTGCAAGCGGGGCATCTGAAACGGATACTGCTGCTGAATCTGCAGGTGGGGCCTCTTGGCCGGCCCGCACTGCCACTAGCTTCCTGAGTGTCTCGTATCCTCTTCTCCTTCAGCCCAAGATCGTCCTCCGCTGTCATAGCTCCTACCAGAATCTGCTCGAAAGTGGCGTCGCGGCCGCTCTTGGTATATGACTTAATCTCCTTGATTAAACCCCTGCGGAACCTCCTCGCCTTCCCGACCTCGGTAAGATCCTCGATGAATCTGCTCAAACGGCTGAACTCTCCAGCATACTCCTCAACGGTCTGGTTCCCCTGAACCAAACTCTCGAACTGTGCCTCCAAAGCTCGGAGTGCTGTATCAGGAAAAAATTTCTCCTTGAACAGTTTCTTGAATGCTGCCCAAGTCTGACCGGCTGTACCAACCCTCGGGTCCGTCTGGTACCAGGTACGGGCCAAGTCCTGCATCTGACTGGCGGCTGCCTCGATTTGTAATCCTGCTGGTATCTATGTCAATCGGAATATCTCATCAATGTGCTCTATCCAATCGTCAGCGTATATGATGCCTTCGGTACCCTTGAAGTCTCGGGGTCCCATTTTCTTAAAGGATTGGATGTCTGGAGTCTTCGGCTGATACGGCTGCATCTGGCCTCCTTGTGGCTGATCAGCCACCAGCTCCACTGTCGTCCTGACCAACTGGTGAGTATCTTGTATGCTCTGTCGGATATCAGCAGACTGGCTCTGCTGTATCTGCTGTTGAAACTCCATGAATCGCTGGAAGAGGGTAAACATCTGAGCCGCATCTACTGTCCCTGAAGGTAACTGCTGCTGGTACATATCTGGAATGACGGGGGAAGACCTCCGGACAGGTGGAGGTACACTCCCAAAAGCTGCAGAAGCTCCTATGTAAGCAGAAATAGGGGGTGCTGTGGTCCCAGCGTCCACAATCAAGCGAGGGGTGGTAGGCCTCTCACCAGCGTCTGCTGAGCCAGAACGATGCGATCGTGTCTCGATCACCATCCCGGAGACAGATCAAACAAGGAATCAATACTGAGATAGAAACGGTAATTCAAGGGAGGACAGTTATTCAAGGAAGCAATCTTCAACAGGAATTTAGATGGCAGGAATCCAGTTAAGAGTTTTTCCTAATGTGATTGAGTACCTCAAAAATAATCCTAATCCTACTGCAGGCTGTAGTGATACTCTAATTCGAATACCATTACATAAACTAGACCTGCATGGGCCACCACTAAAAATGTGTCACGACCCGCACCCACTGTGAGGGTACGAGAGCGTAACAACGCCCAGCCTACGCCGCAGTATCGGTGGTAGAACGTTGTCCTAGGTCACGACATCTATCAATATAAAGCTAAGCAGTTTATACTCTCCGAGTGGGGGTGACATAGCAGAAAGTAAACTCAATCACAACTAATGTAGAAGAAAGCACGATATGATATAGAACTCAAAGAAAATACAGATGATCAGATAGTCAAAGATAACATCTCAGCAATATCCAGAAATACATGGTCTCAGCTACTGAAAATAAAAGAATATATACAACTCAACATCTCTGAACAGAAGTAAAGTCTAGCTAAACAGTCTCAAGACAACATAAAAATAAGATAAGGCCTAACTAAACTAGTCTAGGTAGTAGGGTAAAGCCGTCAGCTAGAGCTGTCCCGAAGAAGGTATCCTCGCAGGCCTCCTCCTCGTCCTCTGTAATATTTTCAACAGGTCCAGTCAGGACAGGAGCGAGCACAATACATCTCAACAGTTCATAGCAGGTTAGAAAATATAATCATGCAGTAAAGTAAGATATAGATACTGACGAAATGCAGTATGTAAACAGAGAGAGAACTGTAATAGAAATATCTACTATAAGTAAAGAGCTACCAGTGACTAGTGATTTAGAGCACAAAGTCGACATGTGAACGGCTTGATTTGTACATGGCTATACTAAAGAGGCGTACATAGCTATTCTACTTTGGAATTGTTCACATGACTATTTATACTTCCCCGTACCCCCAATTAATACACAAGGATCCAACCAGGTTATGTTATGATTCTATGTAACATCCCCCGAAGGGTGGTAAGCCCCCAAAGGGTGATATGCCCCCAAAGGGTGATAAGCCCCCAAAGGGTGATAAGCCCCCGAAGGGTGATATGCCTCCAAAGGGTGATAAGCCCCTGAAGGGTGATAAGCCCCCGAAGGGTGGTACATAGTAGTCCCATAAATGGAGTTTCTGGAAAACCCAATAAATGGGATAAGGATTCAAAGAAGACTCTGTGATCATATGAGTATATGTCACAAGTGATCAAAGAACCATAGAAGCATAGTGATACGCAATGTAAGTGAAACGCACAGAACATAGAGTACCCCGATGCTCCCTGAAGGGATAACATCTCAAGAAGGGATCCATATAGTACTAATCCGTGTGACCAATGTGACAGTATCAAGTAAAGTAATTTAATTCAAAAAATAATTCTAAGCAGGATACGAAATGATCAGAGAATGTACTCGCCTGTATCTGAGTGTCCGGATGAAATGTACTGTCCGAGGAGAGGTATCTGGCTCCTAATCAGAACAGCACAGGTCACAACAAGTCTGAAATGATATAATGAAGTCTTACTATGCATTCTACATTATTCTAGGTCAATCTAGGCCCAAGTCAACTCTTGGTTAACTCTGGTCAACCCTAGAAGTCAAACTAGGTCAACTATGGTCAAACTAAGTCAAACTAGTCTATACTAGTCTAACTAGTCTATTCTAAGTCTAACAAAACTACACCAGTCTATTCTAGCCTCACTAGTCAAGCAGACACAACCATAGACCATAGGCTAAGAGACTAGGCCATGGGCCAAGGCAATACCATGCCTAAGACCAACCATAAATCATAAACACAAGACAAAATTATCTATAACAAAATATCACACATATTGATATGGCTATGCAATATAACATAGCCTACACAACTTTAATATAGAATATACATATTAGTATATAGGCTCCTCTTAAATATCACACATACATATTTATATCCAATATATATATAGGACACACTCATCTATATATATAGGGTACCTATATATATATCTCAATACATATACATGTATACTAGTGTGTGTATGTCATGGGTTAAACATAGGTGTGTGAACTAGTGTAGCATGAGAATGAGGGTGTACATGTGAGAGAGGAAACATGTGACTTGAGAGTATGGTATCATACATGGGTGTATGTGATACATAGGCATGTGAGTGAGTGTCATATGGTATGTGAGAGAGAGTGGGTGATACATGTATGCTAATATGTGTGTGAGTGAAGAACAGTGAAGCATGTGTGTGTGAATAGGGTGTACCTAGGTGTGTGTGATAGATAGAGGGTGTGTAACAGTGTAAAAATCAGTGAGATATGTGTGAGAAAACAGTGAGAACAGTGAGGAAACTGAGAACCCAACTCAGTTCAGTTTAAACACTTTCCCCCCCCAATCAAACTCAGATTTAAGTATTAAACAAACAGTCTATAACACATAAAAAATCACTTAACAGTCTCCACATTGAAATTCTCAGAATTTGAGCCCAAACCACATCCAAACAGTCCCCAATTTGACATACCATTAGAAATTAACTAGGAGCACATATCAGAGGTTAAAAACCATGCAATTAGCAGTTTAATTTAGGTTAAAAAGACTGACAAAATCGGATTATGAAATCTAGGAAAAATAGTACAATAGAGACTGTTATTAGGATATCAGAGTTTTTAGGGAAAATGAGAAATGAACAATGAAATCGAGCTAAAATCCTAAAATAGAGGTTGGTAATGTGAGAACACATTGTGTACGTGTCATGTGGTGTGTTTGTGTCCACCAAAGTGGACACAAACGTGTCCAATCATAATAAAACCAAAAATAGCAAAACACTGGACACATGCAACAGTAAGCAGCGTGCACGTGTTTACGGTGTCCGTACACTCGACACAAAGCGACACAAGCCACATGGTCGTGTCCACGTGTCATCCTAGTATAGGGCTAGGGCTAGGGCTAGGACACCCTGCCACGTGTCCATGTCGCGTGTACGCGACACAAAACTAGCGTATCAGTGGTCGATTGACAGCCGACTGAAACAGTGCACAAATCAGTGCACGCGCTCGTGCGTGTCCAACACGACACGAGAGCCCGTGCAACTCGACACACGGGGTGGCAGACATTGCCCCTTGGTGTGTGTCAAATATCAAGTGTCCACGTCGCGTGTCCGTGTCGCAATCGCGCCCGAGCAGCAGGGCATGCACAGTGCCTGTGCACGCGCGCGCGCGACCACGTGTTCGCGTGTCCATGTGGACTCGACACGACACCAAGACTCCACAAAATCACCAGAAACGTGTAAGCGACATCAAACCCTAATTTCCTATTCAAACACAATCCCAAAAATCACACGAAATGCCATTTGGGGCATTTCATCAAACACATACAACTAGACACTGATACGTGTCCAATTAGGACACAAAATGGACACGAAATTTGGGGCTTCCTATTCCTACAGTTAGCTTAGGTCTAGGGCTCCCTAAATATGAAATAAAATCAAGATTCTATGGAGGGAATTGAAAGTTACCTATGTGTGACAAATCCTTCAAAAAGCTCCACAAAGAGGTATTCTCTTGATAGCCAACTCCTCCAATGTGCTCCCAAGCTGAGAATACTCATAACCAACAGCAAGAGGAGTAAAATTAGAACCCAATGCAATTGGTTTGGGGGAAAAAGGATTTAAAATGGATTTTCTATGATTTATTGAAGATGGGGGCTTACCTCTTTCTAAAACTTGGCAAAAATCCTAATGGAGGCTAGCCCTAACTTTGAGGGGTATTAAATAGGATGGGGAAGACTATTTTGACCAGCCATGGGCTGATAAGGGTTAGGGTTGGTTCATGGTGTGGGCCTATGGGCTATTAAGCCTTAAGTCACAAGTCATGACTTGTGAAATCACAAGCCATTCCTTAAACAATTCAAATCCTATTTTCCCAAAATAAATTCTAATTGGTTAATTATCACTAACTTAAGTCAACCTAGGTTTCCATATCCTAATCACATAGTCATGACCTAGGTTAGCCACTAGGTTAGTCTCCAAAGTCAACATAAGTCAAAGTCAACTAAAACACCAAAATCAATTATACTAAAAATCTCTAAAAATCACATTAATTCCAATAAATCTAAATAATACATAATAATTCCAAATAATTCTCCAAATTACAATAATGACTAAAATACCCCTCAATCTAGAAATGATAAATGAAATACCCTAATCACATGGCTAGGCTCTAGGGTTACACTAGCAAGACACCAAATCATAAGTCATGATTTGAAATAGTTTTAAAATGATTAAAAATCAATAAAAATCATAAAAAATTTTAAATACCGTAATTAAATAAATTAAAATACAAAATTTCAAAATTACCCTCATTTGGAAAAACTGGGTGTTACAATATATATATATATATATATATATATATATATATATATATATATATATATATATATATATATATATATATATATATATATGCTCGATGTTTAGAAATCTGAGTGATACGAGCTTGGGTAGAAAAATTTCGTACTATCAACTGTGGTTTGACCCTAGGATTGGGGTCAGTGTTGGCATTATTGATAGGGAACTATGATTCCAATCTTGACATTGACTTTAGCCTTGAGAGATGGCCTAGCGGGTTAGCGAGACGTCCATGTTGCAAGAGTTAGCAATGGAATGATTGACCTTGAGGATTGGTATGGATGGATAGAATGATTCTAGAACATGAAAATACCCCTCACGAGACTCGGCTGACATGCATATATTTCAGGGATGCCTGAATATGTGCACGAATTCCATGGTCAGGGGTCGCATGAATTTTCTATGCTTCTACATGAGTGAATTGAAGCATACAACCTACAAATTAGCATAATATCGACACAAAATAACGTGCAAACATAGCGACATTTACCTGAAGAACTTATATAAAAAACCACGGAACGATTGAAGTCCAACCCAAAAAAGTCTCTACTTATAAAATAGAAAGTACATCGACTCCAGCAAACTTCTACTACTAATCCAAACCGGATCACCACAACCATTGACATATGAGAATATATTACAATTAAAGAATGTAGGCAAGTTACAAGAGAATGAGTGTAGGAGGACGATCCGCTTGTCAATTCAACGACTCGAACATCTCTGAACGATCTCCTCTTAATCA
Source organism: Iris pallida (assembly GCA_029216955.1). Classification (NCBI taxonomy): domain Eukaryota; kingdom Viridiplantae; phylum Streptophyta; class Magnoliopsida; order Asparagales; family Iridaceae; genus Iris; species Iris pallida. The sequence continues at coordinate 17,715,301 of JANAVB010006389.1, forward strand.
ACTTTGATCTCAAGTAGTATCCTTTCCCCTCTCTCGAAAGTTCAAATCATAATATATTATGAATTCTCACTTTTGATAATTCAAGTCTCTATATCTTATAAATTAGGTCAACATTAATTATATATACCCCTTTAGAATTGCTAAATTATTTAGACCATTGGATTGATCAAAGGCTATGATCAGAACCCAATTTCGCATAATCCAGGCTTATCGGCATTGTCTCCTACATATTGTTGGTATGCCAGCGATATACTTAGTGAACACCAAACTTTGTCCAAAATTCTCTGGAGAATTTTGTAGTTTTGTCATATATTGATGGCATATAGACCGTATGCCATTGGTATATCATTGCCTTGATATAGCTATGATATGCCTATGCATTAGCCCAAATCGTACATTCTTATTGTCATGTCCCGGTTTCGCAAACTGATCATCCTCACTAAGGTCTGATACCGCACGAACCTAGAGTTTCTCTCACGCAAGATGAATGGGTAAAACGACCGTTTAGAAGATAAACGACCGAGTCACACAGAAAACATCAACGGAAAGGTAGAACAACAAAAGAAACACAAGTGTTGAAAACAAAATCAGAAATTTGTTGATAAGAACAGAAACATTACAGGGGGCTGGCTCTAGGCCAAGATTACATTTGTTCAAGCTCACAATCTCTCTGATTACAACCACTCAGATCTTCCCATCTCTCAATACAAATAATCCTATCTTGAGGCATATAACTTGGCAAAGGTGATGTCCATACATTATGTCATGTATAGGTGAATTCTTCAACGCGACAGCATGCCTCGAAACACCAAGAAACTCCATGCTTCAGCACGTCCAAACGAGCTTTGCCTCGAACGAGCAAGTACTTGTTACCTACGGATAAAAATTGGTGGGGTGTCAGTACACAACCGTACTGGTGAGTGAGCCCCTCACCCACCCAAACAAAACCAACACATTCATTTAGTTAGTGCTCCATATGATTTTGGTCGACTTTCTAATCTTGCCTTAGGATCAGTTCGTTGGATAACTATAAGTCTACTCATGTTAAAATATCAAGGCCATGTTCCAAGACCTTGTGATCGTGCTATCCTAACCCATTTGTGCCAACATCGTGGTTGTGTCATAAGATTCATTCATTTATCATCATCGAGATAGTGCCTTGCAACATAGTGTAATTTTACTCAAAACATTTCCGCCTTTCCTCCATTTCATCATGAAATAGTTTAATCATAGACTTGTGAACTTAGTGGCCTTTTACCCATTTCGTTCTGGAAATAGCTTAATCGTAAACTTGTGAACTCAGTGTCAATGACTCAATTCACGATACTACGTCTCGTACAAAAATATGTATTTTTGTTATAGCCAAATCTTAGGCTCAAACCTTTTGTTGAAAATCATGCGCATATCTTACTTGACTCATTTGTACCGTACACACATTACTTGACTCAATCTAATACATGCACGCGGATCGTCGCTAATATGCCAACTCATTTATATGAAAGGTTCACTAGCATCATAAGCTATCTTGGACAATAGTCGTATTTTAGACTGGGACCATTTCACCACGGGTAGCGAGCCCCGCTAAAAGTTCCCAAAATAATCCATCTCAGTGTTGTATGCCAACATGACTATTTTCTTTTGCTCCTTCCAGGACAATATCGGCATCGTCTCCAGTTTACCGTTAGTCGTTCCTTGTGCACAAGTTGTCTAATGACCATGCAAGACTTGACTCAACTTACCGTCATTACTCATTCACAGTATTTCCATACTTTTGTTTTTATTTCGTAACACCCATTGTTTCAGGGTCTGCCTCAGCGATCTCTCATTGTTTTAGGGATTGCTTCGACGTACTTCCATTTTTTCAGGGAGTGTCTTGGCATGCTACAGTTTCGAGAACTTTTTATTCATGATAGCATATATTTGACTCAACTAAGGAATGACCACTTGTTAGCCCCCTGTATATTCAACTTGAATCAACCGTATTTCTTGTCGTGCCACCAATCAAGTCATACTCTATATGAAAAGCTTTTGAAACCGTGGAAACGTGGCAATAAAATCGTAGGATCGCGCCTACCATGTCAAGCAAATTGATAGCCATTGTGTCAACATCAGAACACTACTTTTGCCCAAGTCGTGGGATCAAAAGATCAAGTGCCAATTCAAAAACCCAGTATGACGTGCTTACCTAAGTATCAACTTTTCATATTTTCTATATTCTATGAAATCTGTCTTAGAGTGTGATTATTCCATTAGCTATATAGGTATGTCTCTTTATTTGCAAATATACTCAGTGTATTCAAAACATCCAGTTTATTAATGTAAATGCCAAACAGAGGCAAGTTCATCGAAGCCATCCACCTGAATGAGGAGTTGCCTCGGTCGAGAGGGACTTCGAGCAAGCCGTTGTATGGCTAAGTCCAAATGTCGTTGCGCTTCGATTCATCCGGTTGAACTGAGTGGGCCAGGGCACTACATTATACATCACTCAAAAAAAAGTTTTATCCTCGAAACTTACTGAGTATACACTTATCAACTTATCACTTACTTTACTTGTATTTACCTGGTATCATTAAAGGTCTTTCGAACACACTTCCTATTCGTTTCATCAATAAGAGTCGTCCTCCGCGCCTTTGTTAATTTCGTTGGACACTAAGTCATTTTAGACAAGTTAACTATTTCACTACATAATCATTAAGTCATGTCTCTATCCATTATGTGCCTCGCACTGTTATATTTCCAATGGGACAACTATGTCTCACCGCACACACAGTCAACTTAACTCTAGGGCAAACTCACCCAAGTAATATCCTTAATCTTTTCGAATCAAACACATAATTGTAGAAGTATGAAATTTTTTCAGCAAATATAGCTCCATGCGCCCAGGTCAAGAGAAGCCCCATGTGCCCAGTCAGTAGAGCTCTATGCGCCCAGCCAACGAAGCTTCATGAGCCCAGTCAGTACAACTTCATGCGCCCAGCCAGTGAAGTTCCATGTGCCCAAAACTAACTCCCCCGAAAGGAGGGCGCATAGCCTGAGACATGGCTATGCGCCAAGCCTGACTCAGTCAAAGCCATGATCAAAACATGCACCGAAGCACACGGCTACGTCAGTCTCCACGAGCAGTCGTGCACCGAAGCATGCAGCCACGTCAACACTATGACCAATCCACGATCTCGCAGCCTGTATGAGCCTACATCCTATCCGCCCAAAGTAGGACTGTACGTCCACATAAAAACCAGCGTGTTTCTTCATGTGGGCGTATAACACCATTCCAGCTCAGGAACGACAATAAAAGGGGGGCCTCATCCCTCTTCAAAGACAGAACGGAGAGCATTTTCAAGAGCCAAATTGTTGTACTTCTTGCCAGTGAGCCGAGAGTTAGCAATTATCTTAGGTTTTCTCTCACTTTTGTAATCGGAGTGTCAACGGAGTAAAGAAGCAACTGCCGCTCGATCTCCATCGTCCCATTCCCCAGAATTCTCTTTTTTATAGTCGGGGATCCTCAGTGCAGGATCTCTTAAGCGTACTCGATTTGTGGTACCTTGCGCCAATAAAAAGAAAAGACAGCATTTTCTTCTTCTTTTTTTGTGTGTGTCCACAAAAATGACGACTCTGCTGGGGTCTACCTTTTTCTCTGACGAGAAGGTGGTGACGCAATCCGATACCGACAAAGTGGGGAGTACTCAGAAGATGTTGATCGTAAAATTCGATCAGCAGGCATTCGAAGAGATGCTCTTGAGGGACGGCTCTACTCCCTCAAAATCAGCGAAGCCAAACAAGTCTCGCAAGACTTGGCTTTCGAAGGCTCGCTGCGCATATCCTGCTAGTGTTATAGCGGATATGCAGCTGGAGGACTCTGTCACCTGGGTGCAGGACTCTGACATAGAAGTCCCCCAAATGAAGAAGGCTCACACCGTTCTGGGCTCTACTAGCCCAGTGACTTCTTCCTTCTATAACCAGCAACAGAGTGTTCAACAATCGAGACTTGGCAGAAGAAAATACTACGTTGCCAAGGATCGGGGTATGCGACACTCTGGCCAGACCTGGCGAGGCTCACGAATGAAGGAGGCAGAACTGGAAGAAAATAGTACTGCTCCACCAAGCATGCGTCCAAAGCCATGCGCCTAAGGGAGTGCTTTGGTGCATAGCCCCAACCAGAACACTTCTGTCTTCAACAGGCTGGACATTCAGAGTCATGCGCCCAAGGCTATGCGCCCAGGCTCTCTGGATCCATACTATACGCCCACATCAAGGCGACTCAAACATGCTATCTAGAAGCATGCACCCAAGCCCAGTCTCTAAGGCCTATGCGTCCACAGCAAAAAGACAGGTCCCAACGCATATAGCACGGGGCTGTCTTCAAGGATATCACAGAACTTAGGTGTGGGGGTTTTCCCTACACATGAACTAAGTCTGGATGTGCCTACTCTCCTTACGAACCCGCATGCAAAGCTCGGCGATGCATGCAACATGGGTTGTAAGACAAAACTCTCTTCCGTTGACTTGCGCGGCATGATAAATCATAAGCGTAAAGTGAGGGAGAACATAATAATTCATACTGCACTTCCGTGCACCACTATTGTTATCAACTGAAGTTGCTCCAAAGTGACAAGAGTGCCTCAGAGAAAGTTCGTGTTTCGACGGCTGCACTTATCTGACGACGAGAAGCCACTATGTGTTTCATCCAACATGGCTTCATGGGGTCCCCTTACGGAATCCCCAATCAAAGACGGTGGACCACCAACCCAACCTTCTCTCTCAGTTCCACGAGAAGTAAAAGACGAAGTCTACCAACAGATGGCCAACAGGCTGTCACATCTGAAGGAGTCTATATAGGCACTCGATCAAAGGCAAGATTTCGTATGGACGACGAAGATTCCTAAGCCGGGGGTAGCATTCCCTCAGAATCTGAAACAGATGACCCCCATACTGGGGGTAGCCTTCCAGACGACAATGATCCCTCTAAATTAGATGGCGACTATCTACCTCCTCTACCGAAAGATGAAAGACTTAGCCACTCGGAGATAGACAGTATCAGCACCAGTTGCACTGCTTCCTCTGTTCATCCTCGTATGCTATCTACATACATGACGGACGGAGAAAGATCTGAAGAAGCCAGTGATCAGACTAGTAAACGGCTAGAGGGTCTCGAAACAGTATTCGCCAAGATCACTGATATGCTTACCAGTATCATGGCAATTCAAGCTGCAGGGGCGGTTCCTCCACCTCAACAAAATATCTCAGCCCACGCTAGTCCGGCTCACAGCAACAACCCTCCTTCCCTATAAAAGGAGTATCATTCCGTTGTGCCTCCTTCAAATCTTGCAATGCTGGGGGTGGTCCTTCGCCAACAATACCTGACAACCGTTCAGTAGCCGTTTTCCAACACCTGCTCAATCAACAGGATGCAATTGATTTCCTGGTCGTGCCTCGACACCATCTCACATAAAGACGAGCTGCAGAAGATGGAGATATCTAAACTATATCTCCCTGAGTGGGAGAACGCTACTTCCCCTCCTAACTACAAGCAGCTGACGCTGAACTCATTCGAAGGTCTGACTTCTCCTCGTCAGCACATGACGTACTTCAATACGCAGACTCTGTATTTGCCCCGAGACGATCCGTTCCTGTCGAAGCTGTTTATTAGCACCTTGCAGGGGGTAGCCCTCGAATGGTTCTGCGGTCTGCCTGACGGGTGTATTAATTCATTCAAAGACTTGGAGAGGTTGTTCCTCAACAGGTTTTACGAGAGTGGCATGTATGTTAGTATGTCCACTCTCATCGAGACCAAGTAAAGGAGGACTGAGTCTGTTATCGCCTTCATAGAACGCTTCAGGCGGTTAGCACTGAAGAAGCCCTTCGACATACCAGACTCAGAACTTATGAATACTTGTCGACATACCTTCCTTCCTACAGTAAAGTTTTGTCTAGGTATACATAAGTATGATACATGCCCGCTTTCATTGGGGCCACTGATGCTGCTAAAAATGACGTTCCTAACTTGGAACTATTGGGGTTGAAGACACCCAAATCTGAAGACAAGGGCAAGCATCCTCAAAATATCCCTGTTCGCGGGGGTAAAGGGAAAGAAGTCCTGAAAGTCGACACATCCAAAGGAGCTTCCAATTCTCAAGGCGCCTCCGACAAGCCTAAGGAGACCTTCTCCATCGACGAAGATGATGTCATTACCATCTTCCACACATTGACGAATGGTAATAAGCTGACATTGCCCCACCACGATGTCCTGCAGAGGCGAGCTAACTCAATGATCCCAAGTACTGTCTTTACCATCAGTACGTGCATCACTCCACCAAGGACTGCATCATCCTGAAGAAGAAGATACAACAGCTTATCGATAGCCAAGTGATCAACCTCGAAGCTGAGGACAAGGTCGTATCTGCTAACATGATCTCTCTTTTCAGTTTGGCGACTTTCCTCCTACAGAAGTCCCAGACGGCGGGGTCCCGATCCCCAAGGCAATGATGGAAGTCGTCAACCTACCACCAGCTCGCAACTCAACCTTGGTCCCACTCACAACTGGACGTGGTGAGATCATATGGGTCCACCCGGACCTTGTCCAAGAAGTGACGTAGGGGGTAGAACCTCCCAAAGCAAGAAGGGGCAAGAAATTCAAGCCATGCCACATGGTATCCTCCGCCATCTATGAGGTTCTATCTGGCAAAACGCGATCGGGAAAGACTTATCTTCGGACGTACGATCCCGCACAAGAAGAAGCACTACCTTATCAAGCTCCTGCTGCCCCTACAAGTTCAGAAGCTGGCCAGTCCAAGCCTCAAACCACATCCAAGCAGAAGGAGACGCGGTTTGACAAATCTCTAAAGGCACCAGCTCCCGAAGGCATGGATCGACCCTACAACTTTGACATACTGGCTCAGCTAGCCAATACGCCCGCCAGGTTGTCTCTGTTCGATCTATTGCGACTCTCCAAAAAAATACGGAAGGCCTTAAGTGAGGCATTGCTACATGCCGACTCTTACCTCGCTGAGGTCAAAGCTCCCGCTGAAGATCCTATTTCCTGTCCCCACTGCCATAGTACTATGGAAGTGGTGCCCAACATCACCTTCTCACAAGAAGACATGCTACTAAAAAATAATCGTCATGATAGACCCCTGTACTATACAGGGTATATCGGGGCGATCAAGGTGGACCGTATGCACATCGATCCAGGATCCTCCCTCAGCATCATTCCTAGAAATCTGCTTCAAATTCTGGGAATTCCTCTGCACAAGCTATCCGCAACCAACACAACTATCATGGCTTTCAATGCTGGTCGAAGCCATCCGCTGGGCAAGATCCATCTCAAAAGCCAGATCGGTGATCTCCGAACGGAGGTTTCCTGCTATGTGATCGATGCCAATGTATCCTACAATGTCTTATTGGGACGTCCATGGATACATGAGAACATGATCGTCCCTTCCATACTTCACCTGTGCTTCAAGTACGTTAACAGCAACGGTATCGTGAAGACAGAGTTTGCTGATGTCGATCCTTTCAAGGGCATCGAAGCTTACTATGGAGATTCGGTATTCACCAATCTCAACCCCCCAAGGACGATGGCAATGAAGCTGACAATGAAGCTGAAGCACCTCCATCCCCCAACGATGGTCGCCTGATTGTCCGAGTCAAAGGACGTACTACTCCAAAAATTACCCCGAAGCCTCTCACAATCTGGGTGAAGAAGAAGAAACCCGACAAGGTAAAACCATTGACCATCACTCTCAGCAAAACACCTAGGAAGAACCTACTGATGTCCGTCCTTCCAATCCTGAAGAATTACCCTACGTAGTGAACTCGGCCAAGACTGTGGCTCCTCTTCCAGATGATGATCCTCTCAATGAGTATATCAATACTCAGAATAATGTACCTTCAGCAGATGATGTTATCCCTGAAGAAGAACTTGCGTATTTCCTTAGTAAAGGTTTATTTTTGAATTACTCCGATGTCTATCAATCTGTAAACCATTACATAGATACGGTATACGCCCTAGAGAACGGCATAGGACCACACCTCTGCATGCCGGTCACGCCTCACCTGCGAGAAAAAGTATACCCAAAAGATATCCACTACTTCATCATTCCAGCCAGAAAGAAAGATGAAGAGCTAATCATCTTCGGCCGTATAATTGGCGAGAGAAAGTTCGTTCCAGACTCTACTTCTCCCATGCACAACACAGAAGCAGACTATGACTCTGGAAAAATACAACTTTTTCGGTATAGTTGGCAGGCCAAGAATATCATCCAGAATATGGGATATGACATCAAAAGCGACGAAGGACTAAATTACGGCCGAGGACGACAGATGCCAATATGACACTTTGCTCCTCCCGACAAACCCGAGAATTACTATCAACGAAGCGGTATTGGTTTGGGCTATGTTTCTCCTCCAACAACTCCCGAAAGATCAGATGATGAAGCAGATCGTTGTTCTCATTCTTCTGACTCCTCCCTCTGGGACTCAGACTCCAGCATCGGCGACATGTTCAAAGCAACTCTGTCCGTCAACATGGTTTCTGCCGACCAAATTACAGACGATGTCCAATCAATCGAACTCGAACAATGGGCTCAAAAGATGGACACCAGGTGGGAGCTGCGCTTCGAACAACGGGAACCACCTATCGAAGACGAAGTCATCCAAGTCAATCTAGGAGATGAAGCATCCTTCAAACCAATCTTCATCAGCAAAAGCCTATCTGGCAATGAACGCCAATCTCTTATATAGCTTATAAGAGAATACATCGACGTCTTCGTATGGAGCTATGAAGACATGCCAGGCTTGGACCCTAAAGTCGCCGTGAACCGCCTAAACATTTCTTCTAAATCTAAGCCAGTGAAACAGCAACAACGGCAATTTCGACCAGACGTCATAGAAGCCATCGAGAATTAATCAAGAAGCTCATCGCCAGTGGATTCACTCGCGAGGAACAACATCCAGACTGGATTGCCAATATCATTCCAGTCATAAAAAAGAACGATAAAGTTCGAGTCTGTATCGACTACCGTGATTTAAACTCTGTATGTCCAAAAGACGAGTTCCCTCTACCGATCACCGACATAATAATCGATAACACTTGCGGCTTCGAACGGATGTCCTTCATGGATGGGTTCTCAGGCTACAACCAGATCAAGATGTTCCCCGACGACGAGAAGCACAGATCTTTTCGAACACCGTTGGGGGTATACTGGTATACGGTGATGCCCTTCGGATTGAAGAATGTAGGGGCGACATACCAGCGAGCCATGAACATAATTTTTTGCGATCATTTACGTAAAACTGTAGAGTGCTACGTAGACGATATTGCAGTCAAAAGTCGTCTCAAGGACAACCACCTCCAAGACTTGAGAATGGTGTTCGAACTAATACGTGCACACAAACTCAAGATGAATCCAACCAAGTCTTTCCTGGGAGTCTCCAGCGGCAAGTTCCTTGGTTTCGTCATCACTTCAAAGGGTATACATCTGGACCCGGAGAAAGTGAAGGCTATTCTCGACATGTATCCTCCAAGAAACCTCAAAGAGCTACGCGGACTACAAGGAAGGCTAGCCTACATCAGACAATTTATTTTGAACCTCTCTGGAAGGTGTCAACCATTCACTCAGCTCATAAAGAAAGGCGTATCTTTTGTCTGGACTGAACAATGTCAATGCGCATTCGACGACATCAAGACATATCTTACAAGCCCTCCAATATTGGTTGCTCCAATAATGGGGAAGCCCTTCTTACTATATGTCGTGCCATAGATCATTCCCTTGGTGCCCTCTTAGCTCAGAAGAACGAAGGCGGCCATGAACAGGCAATTTACTACCTCAGCCGCACAATGGTGGGTGCCGAGCACAGATACACACCGGTGGAGAAAGAATGCCCCGTACTAGTATTTGCCATCCAAAAGACACGCCACTACGTGTCTGGGCAGACTATCCATATCATATCTAAAGTCAACCCTCTCAGAATACTCATGACTAAACCGGGTTCTCTTAATTCCCGTTTAGCTACATGGGCAATGCTGTTGACTCCATATGATATGATTTTCATCCCTCATAAGGCAGTAAAAGGTCAAGCATTAGCTGATTTCCTAGCAGCTCATCCGGTGCCGGAGTCGTCCAAACTCTACGACGAAATCCCCGACGAAGTGGTGGAGTCTAAAACTGCAACTGAAAAAATCCCTATTTGGCGAATGTTCTTTGACGGCGCATCAAGAATAGGGCCCAAAGGAAACATCATGGCTGGAGTAGGTGTCGTGCTCGTGTCACCTGATCATCTGGTCATACACCGTGCATATTCTCTCGTGGAACCATACACCAACAATATGGCCAAATATAATGCCCTAATAATCGGCCTACAACTGGCGAAGCAACTGAGAGTTGACTATATAGAAGCTTACGGCGATTCCAAGCTAATAGTTAGTCAGGTCCAAGGGGATTACGATGTTCGTCGCGAAGATCTCATCTCCTACCACAGAGCAACAATCGAGATGGCATCTACTTTTGCTGGATTCTTCATCGAGCACGTACCTCGACTACAGAATATAGAAGCAGATGCTCTAGCCGGTCTCGCTGCCTCCTTGACCGTTCCTACCAATACTCAGCAGTCGATCACAGTGTCTGGTCGAGAATTATTCTGTGTGAAAGATGCATTGCATATTCATCACAGTTATGTAGCAGAAACAAACGTCGATGCTAAAGACTGGAAATTTCCCTTTATAGACTATGATGTCTATGGAATCCTCTCCGAGGACCCGAAGGAAGCTGTATCCATCCAAAGGCGATCCCTCAGATTTTACTACGACACAGCTACCAAGATGCTATACCGACGCTCTTATGACGGCCTACTGTTACGATGCTTATCAGACGCAGAAGCTAAGCATGAACTCCGGGAGGCTCAGGATAGAGTTTGTGGTGCACATCAACCATGCCCCAAATTACAAGATCGCCTCAAGCGAATGGGTTATTACTGGCCCACCATGATAGCGGATGTTGTTGAATATGCAATGGAGTGTAGAGCTTGCCAGTTCTACGCTGATTTCATTCACCAACCTTCGAAGTTTCTACATCCGACGGCAGCATCTTGGCCATTTGAAGCCTGGGATATGGACGTCATAGGACCAATCAGCCCGTCATCCTCCAAGGGACATCGGTTCATCCTAGCTATAACCGATTACTTCTCCAAATGGGCAGAAGCTATACCGCTCATCGAAGTAAAGACGTCAAACGTGATCAGTTTCATCAAACATCACGTCATCTACCGCTTCGACCTACCTCGCAGGATCATCCATGATAATGGTCCACAGTTTGCAAGCCATGCGTTCTATCGGTTCGACGATAAGAATCGAATCCAGAACATAGCCTCTATTGCCTACAATCCAACGGTTAACGGGCTAGCAGAAGCCTTCAACAAAACTATTATAAAAGTTCTTAAAAAGTTTGTGTCTTCAAACAAGCGCGATTGGAACGAGAAGCTCGGTGAATGTCTATGGGCCTATCGTGCAACGGTCCGGACTCCAACAGGCAATACACCATTCTCTCTGGTTTATGGGAGCGAAGCAGTTCTTCCCCTAGAAATCCAGATTCCTTCTTTTCGGGTAACCCTAGCCAGCGAGCTGACTACTGAAGAGAGATACCGTCTGCGACTCCAAGAGCTTGAAGCGCTAGACGAAAAATGCCTATTAGTTCAACAGCGTATTGAGCTATACCAAGCATGCCTTTCCAGAGCTTTCAACAAAAAGGTGAAGGAAAGGATCTTTCAAGTCGGTGATCTGGTCCTAGCAGTGAGAAGACCGATGGTCATGACGCATAAAATAAAAGGGAAATTCCAGCCTAAATGGGAAGGTCCTTTCGTCATAGAATCGGTGTATTCTAACGGTACATACCGGCTGACCAAGCCTGACGGTGACTTGCTCATGATGCCTATCAACGGCAAGTTCCTAAAGAAATACTATGTGTAACCTCTTTTACATAATGTTTACATATGTTCAGTCATGTAAATGTACAGTACGATGTTTATGTGATTCAAAAAGAAAACTATCTAACTATTATCCGTATTTTAAGAGTCTTGAATACGCCCTGGATAATAGGTCCTTTAAATATTTCCCCAGTGGAATCCTTTCCGTATTTTTTTGACTCTGTCCAAACACGGTTTGACGAAAACAAATCACATCCCTATTACCTCTGAGTTATTTTTCGATAATTATTTCCCCAGCGGAATGATCAAATATTTTGCCACGTCCACATAACCTCTGAGCAAAGCATTCATCAAAGATAGTCATGTCCATACTACCTCTGAACTATCCACTCCTCCCTAATGCTATATATCTTTTCACGTCCATATTATCTCTGGTCAGATATAGAACATCCTCTGCTATTACGTCCATACTACCTCTACTAGCAGCTTCATTCAACTTATTATCTATATTCGAATCATTCGAATATAAAACGGATAATAGGTCCACATAAAATTTCTCCAGCGAAATACCCATCAGAAATGTCTTTGCTACGTCCACATTACCTCTAGCATCGATATTTCACAAAAACTACATTCATTTCCGAAAAGATTCTTTATTTTGTACTTAAACGTCTATCAAAAGACGGAAAAAAGGTACAAGAGCCATGACGGCCAAAATAGAAAGAGAGAGGGAGGTCCCCCAGCGAGATATCCTTTACACAAATATGGTATTTGGCTCTCTAAATACAAGCACCACAGATATCACAAGCAAAGAGTGGAGCGAATGCATTCTGTTTATTCAAAGTCAGTTACATTCATGGGACTACATCTCATGAGCAAAACAAAAGGTGTCACGACCCGTACCCAGTGTAGGGACACGAGAAGTGGGTACGTCCAGCCTACGCTGCAGTATCGACGGTAGAATGCTGTTCTAGGTTACTATCTAATCAACAAGTCACGCAATTATATAATATACCTGTCACAATTTCAACTCCGAATGGAGGACAAGTATAAGATACGATAATACTCAATCACAATCTAAGCACGAT